>JAZDUH010000147.1:9267500-9312500 GCA_036419115.1 Scarus forsteni | reverse complement strand
AGTGAGCGCAGAGCAGTTTACTCAGATCTCTAAACATTTACCAACGGCCAGCACAGCGTCAAGCAGCAGGGACTTTATACTACAGTCAGTGGCGTAGCTGGGATGTATTCCACATGGGTTTTCATATGTGTCAAAGGGGCCTGCATGTTCAGCATGCCGCATTGCACACAAGAATAGAGGACAGAAAAAAAGTAAAATTAAAAAAAAGTAAAATACTGACTACACCCTCTCATTACTGCCACTATTTGAGATGTGTTTTTCTTTTTTACATTCTTGCAAATGTATCTACAACCTTGTCCAAGTTAGTCTTCCCAGACATCTCTCTCTCAGTGAAAAGTAATGTCTGGCTTGAGAGGCAATACTTGCTCATTTTTGAGTGCAGATAAGTCTTGATCAGTTTAAGATGACTGAAAGTGCGCTCTGCCTGTGCACCTAATGCTGCCTCACTTTCATGCTCTCCCTCAATATATCCTTAATAATAAATGTTATAATAAAGCCTATGGATTTTATTTTTATTGACAAAGAAAATTAATGAATTATAATGTATGGCTTTTCTGTCTGTGCCCTGAACAATTATCTGGACTACACATATATGGATTATTTTATGGATGTATTTAGTGGATATTTTTGTCAGAGACAATTCTGTCCACACCACAGAATTATCTCTGTTCATACAGAATGGCTCTGAGGCCTGAAATGTCATGCCCAGGCAGTGGTGGAGTTCAGAAAAATTTAAAATAGCACAGAAAAGAATTATAAGCAAGCACAGTCAAATGGTCCAGAAGAAGCAAATGCAGATTTGAAACTAAATAATAATAATAATAATAATAATAATAATAATAATAATAATAATAATAATAATGAATAAATAAATAAATAAATAACAATCACGAGTTAACAAATGTATGGGAAACACTCTTAAGTGCAAGCCCGTTACATGTGGACCATTATTGTTTACAACCACTTTTTATCCAGGGCCGGCCCAAGCCTCCATGGGGCCCTAAGCAAAATTTGATTTCGGGGCCCTCTATTTCTGCCAATATTGATCATTCACATACCTACTATAACTCATTTCATGTTCTACTCTGTCATTATGAATACACTTGTAAAACTAGATGTCAGATCGTTTGTATGTCCTTTTTTGCGACATAATGTGTAACCTGCACCTAGGCCCTTGGATGTGCAGTGCACACTGCACGGCTAGATACAAAAGTCTCTGCTCTAAATGTCAGAGTGGAGCTCTGACATTTTACACTCTGTTAACATTATAATGTCTTTTTTGTACATGAATGTACATTTGACAATATATGAATCAGGGCTGCCAACTTTTCAAAAAATCTTGGAGTGAGATTTGGTGAAGCCAATTCAAATTTTCAGCACGTCAGGGCAACATTCAACACAAAATGCCTCATTTTGTGTGGGTTTAATCAGAGTTTGCAACACTCAGAAGTAACAAAATGGTACAAGTGCAATCAACTTAGGTAAAGGCAAAAAAATAAAATTAAAACAAATGCTATATTTTTGCTGTTGTTTGATCCTCAAATTGCCTTCATAGTGATATTTAAGCCATACCTGTAATTCTGTCATTGTTCCTCATAAGTCTATTTCCTACCTGTATACAGGTTTGTGTTCATGCACAACCAGTAATTTCAAAACCAGTGTTTTGCTCTCCAAAATCACCGGTCTGATCACCACTACAGCAGCTTTACAAGAATTAAAATCTCAAAACAATATCTAAAACTCAACTATTCTTGAAGATGTTTTTTTAATCAAACTTTACACAAAATAATCTGAATATGTCACAAATCTTAATACACAACCTTTACACGATGAACCCATCAAAGCCTTTTGTGTCATATTTGATATATATTTTTGTGATACCTTTACCAAATCAATATGAACAACAAATACCCCCAAAAACATCAGAGTAATTCAGAAAAATGGTAAAAACGTTTGTTCTGTGGCTAATCAGTTGCCAACAGCTAATTCTATCAAATGAGATACAAAAAAATAAATATGGTAAATTTTGAGATTTTTTAGTTTTGTTGAATTTCAGTAGAAAGTGAAATGAACGTTTCAGATCCAAAAAAATGTTTTTTCTTGCTATTATTTGTGCTTTCATGCTTTAAAGGGTTAAATTATGAAATGCAATTGAATATACAATCAGCCAAGATTTAATTTTCCTAGTAAATGAAACAAATTGGCATCAATGTGTATGCTACAAATCTACACCATTATGAACCATCCAGTATAAATCTTGAAAACATATGTAGTGATTTTAATTGGAGGACAACAAGGAGTGACAATTAACCTTCAGAATGTGATTATAAACTGGATTTGTTCAAGTCATTATTTTCAAATCAGTACAGCTTCATTCAATTTCAAACTCAAAGTAATAATACCCTACATAAATGAATTTATACATCTGGAGAAATTTAAAACAGAGTAATATTTGTGTCATAAATGAGAGGGTGAGGATGTCAGACCCTCCGACTGTCACAGCCAGGCAGTACACAGATTCATTGCAAACCAAGATGAACAGCTGTGCTATTTACAGTGGAATTTTTGTTTATTTTAACAATTCACTCCCTGCTTTTTAGTTCAAATACCATGCTGCCTTAATGTGAAATGTTGAAATGTTGTCAGTAAGCTTGTTTAACAAGTCAAGTGATAAAGACCTTATTAACCGAGGGTGGCTGGGGGGTTGAAATGGGGGTTGAAATCTTTCAAAAATTAAAATTGTCAAAGTATTTATAAAACTTGATTTGGCTTGTTCTGTACAGTCAGAAAACATAACAATACATTTGGAAAACTTTTATTTGGGTTTACAGTGGGGATTTCTGGTGGACAACTTAATAGAAGGTGGGGAAACGACCAGTGGTGTAATTTTTCTTTTATTCTAGTTGTTAAACACTGTTGGATATTTGTGCACTTAGGCCTCCACACACTGAAGACATTTTTGCCTCATTTATACACTGTCCACTAAAAACAGCTCTGAGACCTACTTATGGGCCTCCACCCACAGGTTGAGAACCACTGCACTAGTAGATTGTATTTGAAGCTTGATCCTTCCATGATTGCTCTTATATCATGAAAAATATGAGACCCGGGAAACCTCAGGATGAAGTAATCATTTAGGAAACAGTGAGTAAGTGAAAGAGAGGCTCAGAGCTGGACTGATGAAGAACGTCGCGTTTTGATTCATCAAAAGGTTGACCCGTTATTTCTTAAGTCTCTGTGTTCACTTAAAATGTGCGCATGAGCTATCAAGACACAGTTTGAATCATAGAATCACACAAAGTGACTCCCACTCTCAGTGATCTCTCACTGTCTGCTGGGATGCACGTCTATCTGCGCCTTTACGCACATCGGCACACAGAGGATCGCCCGTACACGGAAAGTTAAAGTTAAAGTCACATAATCATCCTATAAGTATGCTTGCACATTTTCTTGTAGTTATATTGTATTTCTTTCTGGTGTGTAAACTCTGTTTACCTGCGTATCTGGTTTACTACACCACTGGACACGACCCCTGCGTCCCCCCTGCGGTTTTTGCTTCTGACTTCTGGGTGAGAAATCGGACGTGTGGCGTGAGTGCGTGTGAAACCAGTCAAATGCGTGAGTCTCACGGCCAATTCGTGAGAGTTGGCAGCCCTGTTATGAATCATCATCACTCACACGGAAAAAACAATTAATTACTTTTTTCTTTTTTTAAGTTAATTGCTCTTGGGGGCCCCCTAGTGGTCACGGGGCCATAAGCAGGTGCTTAGTTCGCTTATGCCTTGGGCCGGCTCTGTTTTTATCAGTTTAAAAATAGCCGTTAATCTCCATTTATATGGGTGAAATCGCTGCGTTTGTGTGGTTGGGATGATGTAGCACCATGTCGCTGCAGTAGACAGTGCATGTTCACCTGCATGTCTACCTGCTGGAGCCGTGCTCGGTCCCACATCGTCACAGGCCTGGGCCACCACCCAGATGTTTTCCGCCCCTGTGAGGACCCCACTGTGGCGGAAAAGATCCGGAAGTTTGGCGCATTTGGCTGCATCTTCTCTTAAATGCTTTTTTTTTCGAGCCATACGTTTTTCCGCTCCACCAGCGTCTTTTTCTGGCAGCATCTGTCTTTTCTTCATCTTTTTTCATCTCTCGTTTTCGGTCTGGCTCAATACGCGGCTGAGCCAATCACATTTCAATGGGCCAATGGATCAGCTCAAATCGGCAGGGGTATCCCCCCCCCCTTAATATGCAACATAAAACAGTGACCCAGTCTGACGTCGCGTTACACTCTGGCTCTGCACTAACCTGCTGCTGCAGAGAAGGCAGCTGCTGCGCTCATTCCGCCTCGGATTTAAACAAACAAAAAATCCTCGGAAGTGTGGTGAAAAGGGCCCGTGGGTTTTCATAACCCACCAACCCCACGTAAACTACGCCACTGACTACAGTCCTGAACAAACACGACAAGTCTAAATGGCTATGAAGAGGGAGAAGAGCTGTTTCCATTCCAGTCTCATCCAAATCAGAGGAAGAAAACTACACTTGTTCTGAATTATATACTTGGAAATGTGAAGCTTAAGATACTTGATTAGTTTTGGGTGCTATCTGATTAATTGAACAGCGGAGAGGACAGGTGGGGGGAAAGGGAGAGAGTGGGAAGGACCTTTTGGCTGAGCTGGACCCCCTGTGCCAGGGGCCTCGGGCAGGCCTTTTCTTAAGTGCATTTTGGATGATTCCCTGACTAAGGTGCTAATCCCTTCTCCATTTCTTGCACATTATAGCCAAACCACAACCACAACACAAATGAGACAATCAGATAATCCCATCAGTTCTTAGAAAGGGAAAGCACCAAACTCCAGGTTTCATGAGGAGTATATTTTCCAATATGGCCGCCACCTGGTGACGTCAAAACATGCCAATTGGATGAATGAATTTACTTCCAACCCAAATTTTGAGTCACAATGAACTTTTTTCTCAATAACAGTTTGCCTTTATCTGTAACCACTTTCAAACTTCAGCCTTTTAAATCTTGATTGCAAAAATATTTTCTCGAAAAACCCTGGCACCTAAAGGGTTAAGGTAAATCTTGAACAAACTCTGATTGCTCCGAAAACAAATACTGCATCAAAATCATTTTAGTCCTAAATAATTGACCTTGTCAAGGCTGTAATAACCTCATACCACAATATTCCACTTTGCAACTTATTTTTCAAAAAAATGCGTATTTTAGATTTTTCCCTATTGAAAAGTGGGGGTTTTCTTGAATGAATAGTACATAAAAATCTATGTTTCATAAACAATAATAATAAAAATTTAAGATCTATGTTCAGGTCAGGAGTTGTTTAAATGATCTGAAGCAGTGAAAGTAAATAAATATATTTTTTTTTACTTTACTTTTATGGGAGGAACCCTTTTTGCACATAAGGGACTTTAGGATTAAATTCTTGAATACACTATAATTGCTCCTAAAACAAATAATGCATCAAAATCATTTTAGTTATGAATTGACCTCGTCAAAGCTGTTATAACCTCACAGCAAATATTCCACTTTGCAACGTATTTCCAAAAGAATTGCATATTTAAGATTTTTCCCTATTGAAAATACAGTTTTTTTTTAATAACAAAAAATGTAGAAAAACATATAAAACTTAAAAAAGAACTGTTTTTGTCCATGGTGAGGCCAGGATGTGTTGAAAAGATTTCAACCAGTAAAAGCGAAAAAAAAAAAAGAAAAAAGATTTGAATCATTTTTTACACTTTTATGAGAGAAACCGCAACAGAGGATGGGTGATGCAACAGGACAACAACAAGCATAGAAGTAAATCAACAATGGAATGGCTTCAGCAGAAGAAAATACGGCTTCTGGATTGGCCCAGAGTCCTGACCCCAAAGCAATTGAGATGCTGTGGCATGAGCTCAAAAGAGCGATTCATACCAGACATCCCAGGAATATTGCTGAACTGAAACAGTTTTATACAGAAGAATGGTCCAAAACTCCTCGATTGTTGTGCAGGTCTGATCTACAACTACAGGAAACGTTTGGTTGAGGTTATTGCTGCCAAAGGAGAGTCAACCAGTTATTAAATCCAAAGGTTCACATACTTTTTCCACCCTGCACTGTGACTATTTGCATAGTATGTCGAATAACATGAAAACTTAGAATTTTTTATTAGAATTAGTTTAAGCAGACTGTGTTTGTCTCGTGATGTGACTTAGATGAAGATCAGAACATATTTTATGACCAATTTAAGCAGAAATCCAAGTAATCCCAAAGGGTTCACATACTTTTCTTTCAACTGTATACATTTTCTTGGGTGCCTCAAGGGTTAAAAGAAGTCTTTGCAAAACATCTGTGTAGATTCTCATTTATCCAGGTCATGGTTATCTTTGAGATTCAAATTTAGGCAACTGGACTGTGTTCAGTTTTGGGCAGCATAATCTGCTGGATTACAGATTACACAGTGATACCTGATGATATGCAGGTATCACTGTGATCAGCAGCAAAGCCAATGTGACCTTAAACATGCAGGTTACTGGTAAAATCTGCAAAAGATTTGGCAACATCATTTATCTTCATAAAAGAAAACATACACAAGCGTGATTAAATGTTTTTAGAGCTTATTGTAATTGGTTAAAAAAAAGTCAGGGACAGTCCCAAATTGGGACACATCAGTGATTTTGAATATTTGTGGGGACATGAGACACAAGGCCTGAAGACTGGTCACCCTGCTGAAGGACAAAACAAACATAACATCTAAATAGACAAGAATTATTGACATAGACATGCGTGATAAAACATTTGATGTTCTTGAAAACAGTTTTTTATTTGAATGGTTTTCATGACATCTCCGGAGGGAGACCCCCAATCGACTCCCTGCATACCCAGTGCTTACTTTAGGAATTCACAGTTGTTTGCCTTAAATAATAATGAATGAAACGCAAGAAAATTGTATTAAATGTCTCATGCCCCCCCCAAAATCAACATTCTTTGCTTTTAATGTTGTGAGAAGGGACTCGAAGAGCACAACATGACACCTTAAACCAAACTCTCAGTTTACTGGGAAATGCTTTATTTCCTTTAAAAGAATAAAATACCCTTAAAATGCTCAGTTTTTTAACTTCCTGAGTTTTATGATTTCATAGCTTTTAAGCCTCCACCATCACAGACAGACACTGGGGCTCAATCTCAAGCCGCTCCTACACACTCTCCCTACACACTAGCCTTCTGCATGCGCGTTCTTGAGGAGGGGCCGTCTCAAACCACGTACTGCAGAGGGAGAGTGGACCTTTCTACCCTGAAACAGTGAGTCTGCATCGATGCAGTCAAGAAACAACAAATAAATGCATGTATCTTATACATGTTCCCCATAGATTTGTTACACTAACAGAAAACCACAAAAAGCGTGGTTTAAAAAATATAATGAATTGATGATTCGATTGTGCAGACCTGGCACCTCAAAATGTGAGAGCAGTTGGCAGCATTAATTCATTGGTTTGATTGGAAATGTCAGGTGGTAGTAGGATAGAAAGGCATGGAATCACTTAAAATGATTTGAAGCATAATGTAGCTCCCTTCACTGTAATGGCTTCTGATTTTATGATTTTACAGGGATAGCAGAAAAAAGACAGCTGGTGCATCTCCAAACTGTGAATGATTCTCTTTTCACAAAAAAAAAAGAAACGCGAAAGAGGCATGGGACTAGGTATCTGCCATATCCCAATGATATACATGTGAATCCTCGTTAACTCTGTCAATCTAAGTGTCATGTTGGAAGCACAGCGTAATAGCCGTATTTCTGTTGCCTTAGCAACGGTGTTTTCTGTTTTCCTTAGAAGTGAAGAGAGCCTCACATTCCTGCCCGTCATATTTATACCCTCCCCCTTGATTAAAGTGCCCTCCACAGCTACGAGGGGGACTTCATTTGGAGTGACACTCGGTGTTGGAGGGGCAGTGGGACAGGGGTGGTTTGGGATTGAGCCCTCGACTTTTGAGAATCTGCTCCAATGCCTGAATCATTCCTCTTCCCTCCTTTTATCTTATCCCTCCCTCGGATCAGAGCATTTCCAAAGGAGAGGGAAATGTAGCTGCACCTGATCCTCTACAGGGGCATTTTCTATTTAACTTAAACCCGTCCATCCATCCATCCATCCATTTTCTCTACCTCTAAATAGACGCCCAATCAAAATGTAAGCAGTCAAACACTTCAGGACATGGGACCTTTAAATTTAGCTCTGCTTCAAGTCACGACTGTTTTCATCAACTCAACCTAAAGGCATGTGATACTTAATTAGTTATCACAGACTTAAGTCTTTTAAATGCAGTATCATCTCCAGTTTAAAGACATATGCGAGCTTTTTCTTTTTTTTTTTTTATTTGATCCTTTGTAGGTTTTCTTCACTTTGTAGACCTGACTGGTAAAGTTAGTGGATGAAAACCAGAGTCCCTGTAGTTTTTAGAGTGTTCATTGCAATCAATCACTCAATAAGAAACTAATCAAACTGATCAAACTTTTTTTGGCCTTCAGCACTTTGTGCTCTGAAAGCTAAAGAAAGAAAGAATAGAGATAGATGATCATTATCACTGCTGACACTGTTAACGTTTCATTGCCATGTAAACAGTTAAGTCGTTGATATCGATTATATAAGTTAGCATTTTGAAATCCAAAGTGTTTCTTGAAGTGCATTAAGACACCATGTCTCTTTCATTATTTCCTCCCTCCAGCCTGACTTTATCCTGGAAAGCTATCACAATCTCAACACTTTCATTTAAAAAAGAAAACTTTTCAGATGTGTATTGTGGAAAATATCAATAAATGTATGTTCTTTATCTTCAATAAATAGTGACAGTCAATTTGCAGGTTACCACAAAAGCCCCTTTTCAAGCACATGAGGGCGCCATTGGCCAAGTCATGGACAGGAAGAGTCCAAAGGCGTCAGCAGATCTGAGAGTGAAATAGATGGATAGATGGATGGATGGACGGATGGATAGATGGATGGATGGGCATAGATTATGGTGTTACTGCAGTAGGTTATTTAGTAGGTTAAAAAAAGGAGAAGATAAATCTTAGGATCAGATATATGTCTTACTTGGTGAGAAGGGGCTGACATGGCTTCATCAGTATTTTTGTCTTTTGGATTAAAGGGACACTTCAGTATTTCTGAAGTTGGGTTGTATGAGATCCAAATGGCCACTAAGTACATTAGATGCAGTAGAAACTTCTTTCCTCTCCCTCAGAAAGCCACAGTCTATAATAGACTGTTACACAGAACCAGCAGCAAACGGAAGTATTGTACCAAGAACAAAGAGTATTTTCTTTTCCTACAAGAACTCCCATCAACAAATAACACCACAGTTAAAGATCATCCTACATATTCATGTTTTTAAGTTGATTAACTTTTTGGAAATATAAAATTTATCTGGAACTAACCAACTCATGTCACATAATGCTTAGTGCACCATAGCATTGTCGTGCAATGCTAACTCACAACAGTAATGGCAGTGTGCGTGAGAGAGAAACACACACACGTAGTCTGTAATATTTTTGTAAACAGCCTCTCTCTGCTTGTATGTCTCTGACAGATCATTATTACTTACGTAGAGGATAAACTGTCATTAGGTCCTCCAGGTTTGGGACGTTTTTTCAGTACATCTTCAGAAAAATTGACGAATGACCACAGAACTCCATGATTCTGAAGAGCAGAAAAATCAGTTTGATGTGTGATACAGACAGTGTGAGAGTCTCCAGTATCCTCTGACTCAGACAGATCCTGAAGTTGGCAGCAGTAGCACTCGGGGAAAAAGTCTGTTCGGTCTCCATCTGCAGCAGCTCGTCTCCTGTGAGCTCCAAATCAAACAGACATCCTAGGTTAATACTTTGGCTCCAAAGTGAATGGATCTTCATTGTCACTGTCATATTTGTTCATTTTTATTTCCCTACGCTGTCTCTTCCTCGCACCGCTAACTGTCAGAACAACAGAATTAAAATACTTGATAAAAGTTACACAAGACCACAACCAGTGTCTGAAGCCGCGAGCTTGTTTTGTTTACTGCAGCTGAGAGTGAGGCGGAGTGATTCAGTAGCTCGCAGCAGCACCGCGCGGAAGAATATGCAACGTGAGTCAGTCAGGTTCAGATAAACTTTATATTTCCGAAAATTTGAAGCACTTAAAAGCATGCATGAAGCGTACTCTTAAACTGTGGTATAATATTTTGATGGGAGTTCTTATAGGTGGAGAAAATACCCTTCGTTCCTGGTACAATACTTCCCTGTTTGCGTCTGGTTCTGTGTAACAGACTCTTACAGACTGTGGCTTACTGAGGGAGAGGAGAGAACTTTCTACTGCATCTGATGTACTTAGTGGTTATATGGAGCTCATACAACCACACTTCAGAAATACTGAACTGTCCCTTTAATTTTGGCTAAAAACAGCATCAAGTGAAGGCATGAAGAAACACCTGATGAAACCCTTTAGGTCAAATTTGTTTCCCCTGCATGGTGCTGCAGCAGGTAGTGCATGTTCCTCACAGTAAAACACACATCCTGAGGTGTTAGCGTGAATGGTTGTCTGTCTCTGATGTGACGGTGTGACCTGCACGGTGGAGCTGCTTTGACTCTGCAGAGACAAGAAAAGTCCACTGGCTAGTTTCCTTCTTTGATGCCTTCTGTTCCCACCTGGCACCTTATTTACATCTAAACTACAAAAATCTAGTGTGAGACGGGCTCTTCATAGACGGGCTCCTCATAGTTGATGCTCTCCGTGATGAGATAGGATAATCCTTTATTTACCTCCAGAGGAAAAATCAGGATGACTGAAGCTGTGTGCATTGGAAAAAGGTTGTAGGTTTTACGATAAATCACTGGAAACAAGAGGCCAGTGAGTTACTGTAAAATGTCTTAACAGTATGTACTAAAAGAAATTTTGCCTGCTTTTAATCTGTTTTCCTGGGTATTTTTTTCCCTCTTCAACAGTATCCCTATCGAGTATTTTACTTTACAGGCAATTTTACAAAGGGTAACTACAGGTTTTGGAAAAATGTAGTTTATTTTACTGAAATTATAAAATTTTCTTTCAGTCAAATGCCATTTACTGTAAATTTACTGTAAAGATTTTTACTGTAGGTAGCTGTTGATATCAAAATACTAAGTTTACAAAAATCAGTTTCAATTACTCATGAATCAGTGTTTCTTATTAACACTGTTGAAAATGAATGGCATTAATAAGCAGTTACTGAATAATTAGCTGCAGTTTGAACCCTCTGAAGCTGTTTAATGAGCGGTGGAGGCAGCAGCAGTCCTCTCAGGGAGCTCTTCATTTCCATCTCAGAAGAAGAGAGCAGCTCACACCGAGGCTGCCTTACATAATACAACAGAGAGCAGTTTTTCTGAGACGCTGTCGTCCTCTGGAGCAGCAGAGAAGGTGAGAGTTACAGCAAAGCAGCCTGATTCATACTGAACTCATTTACATCAATGAGAGCAGGACAGCTGGGGTGTGTTTGAATTTGTCTTTATCAGATACACAGATAGAAAAATGTTTGGCACATCTCTCCTCAAGTCCGTCATATGTTTTATCATCAGCATGGCTCACCAGTCACTTTCATTCATTTACACATTTACACTCAAAGGCAATCTTGGCAAAGCTTCACATTCATCAGGAAACTCCTTGACGGTCTAAAATCCAGGGTGAAGGAGGGTCCAGGCTGGACAGGGTCTGTAATCCACCACTGCTGTCTGTCATCGCTCATGTTTGGGCATAATGTCCCCTCTGTCCACCACAGCCATGCCAGGCCTGCTCAGCTCCTTCTGATTTACATCCATGTAAAACTCGGCCATAACAGGGCAGTGATCAGACGCCACGCCACCCCATGACCAGTTGTCTGGGATCCAGGGGTTTGTCAGGGCCTCCCGCACCACCATGCAGTGACCTGAGGGGTGAGACAGGAGGGAGTTAATAAACTGCTCCAAGAGACCGAAAATCTAGAAGCGGCTGAGAGTGCAGCAGGAACTCATTCACATCAGGAAACACGGAGTCCTTCACTGCAGACTTTATTCTCAGACCACATCCACACGAAGCCAAACCGAGGTCTAAACACATACGTTTTTTGTCAAATCTGCGTATCATCCATAAGAAGACACCGTTTTGGGGGTCTGTAAACGATCATTTTTGAAACCAGGTTCCAGAGTGGAAAGATTTTGAAATGCCGTATACACAGCTCTGTGATTACTGGCTCTCCGCAAGTTTTCAGATACACTTACGTCATAGTTTCATATCTTCATTGACACACATGCACCACACGCTGCATATGTGCTGATGAAGCTAGTGACCCTACTATCCCTGTTGCAGCAAAATCTCCTTCTTCTCAATCACCATAGAGTTGAACAAACAATTATCGAGGACACATTACAGCACTTTATGATCACTTTATCACAATCTCTGTTTACAACTTTTGCCGCAAGTGCACATGCCCACTGTTTTTTCATCTGTTTCTGCTTGTTTCCGTCATATCATTACAGCGGCCCTAGAGGTCTGGCATGTGTTTTACAGCGTTTTCATACGTATCAAGTGCATTCATATAGACACACACATTTTCTGAGACGCCTTCGTCTTTATGACGATCGTTTTGGAAACTGTTAAGCGTTTTGTCTTCGTGTGGATGGGGCCTCAGGTTCACATATTGATCCTGATGGCTGCTGCCGATCACTGAGACTCAAAGCGCTCACTCATTTTCTCATACCGAGGCCCCCCTGTGACCTCACGAGTCTGTGGGCCCAGTCTGCTCTGATTGGTTAACTGATCCACTCTGACCCACCAGGATTGCTGCTGATGTCACAGTGGCAGAAAGGTCACAGTGGTAGGCCTGTTTTTGAGGGGGGGGGCAGTTCTCTGAGGCAGCCTCAGGTGTAGGAACAGGAGGGAGGACCCCTCATACAGCAGACTTTGGTGTCTGTTTTATACAATTAAGCACAAACATCAGACTTAAACATTTTTCAGGGTTAAGATTAAGTTTTTTAAATCAACAATAATAACATGTTTAAATGTTGGTCTGGTTCTGACTGTTGAAAAACACCAACAGTGCTGTTACCTTCCCCTCATGGGTCATTTAAAACCAGAGTTAATGCTCTCTTAGACCAAGCACACGCTCAGCAGATTAACTGGCGACTCTATTAAGCCCTGAAGGTGTGTAGGTGCTGTGATATGCTGGAGACCAGTCCACGGTGCACCTAACCCTCGTCCTGCTCAACAGGGACAGTCTTCAGTCCTCTACTGACCCAAAATGACAGATGTTTAGTGGTTTTATATGAGAGCAGAACCTGGCACAGACGGCATACAACTTAACTTCTCTATGTTTAGCTCAAAATAGTGCTAAATCGGTCTGTTCCTAGAAGACATCTGATCCATGGTGTTCTTTGTTTACAGGTTGGTTACAGGGTGTTTCAACTGCAAAGCAGCAGCCATTTAGCTGAGGCTATGTCAGCTTACAGAGACAAACATGATGAGGAAAGATTTATGGTCTGGGCTTCCATCAGTTTTTTGCTATCATAAATTCTTCTTTTCAGTCCTTTGTCTGTTTTTAATGTTTTCTCTAATTAAGCCCTGACTCAATAAAGGCTTATACAATAATCCGTGACTCAAAAGAGTGTGCAGAAAGACAGCCCTGTTTTTTTTTTTTTTAAGAATATGCTTTTTTTCTTTAGCAGCATGTGGCTTTTACCTGGAGATAAGCACATGACAAACATGGGCATAGGGTAACACATTCTGGTCATTATTAAAAGGTTTTCACATATTCAGTAAATCAGTAAAACAACCTCTCAAGTCCTTTAGATAAAAAACTTATGTTCTTAGCCCCATTTAAAGTAAATGTATCATGAAAATGTTCAAGTTACTGTTTAATAAGTACTGTAAGAATCAGTTTGACTCACCAGAATAGACCTTCTTAATGGAGCGGCTCAGCCAGATGTTGTCAAGGCAGCGGCTCCCCTGAGGGGAGCGGGTGCTGATGTTGGTGAACGTAGTGGGTGGTATCAGGGCACTGAGCTTCTCCTTTCTCAGAATGTCCAGGTCTAAGTTCTGAGGAGAGCCGCCAAAATCCCCCAGCACCACCAGCTCCTTCTCAGCTGCAGACACAGACGGACAGACAGACAGGATGAGCTGGGTCCTGGTCTGAGGTTTTACTCTCAGGCTTTGGCCATGCAGACTGACCTCTGAGCAGTTCCTGGATGCTTGGGGACAGACGCTGGCTCTTGCCATCTTCTGTGTTGTGGTTCTTCCCGTTGGACTCTCCTGATGGAGGTGTGGCCTGCATGTGGACGTTCACCACAGTCAGGTTGTAAGAGCCAACCTAGCAGGAAAAAAAAGGGAAACAAATTTCATTCTGTCCGCTCTGACAGTGTCAGATATTAGTGATCAAATGAAGAACTGAGATTCAGAACCAATAAAGAGTAATTCATAAGACCATCCCATGATTTTCATATGATCCAGCATGAGAAAAGAAAAGTCCCTCAGATTTAGCACGGTGGTTTGTTTTTATTTGTGTGTGCAGCCTCATTCCTCATTCTTTGGATTATTGATGCTAAACTGATACGGCATCCTATAACTGATGAAAAATACTCTTCATGTGAAGGCCACAGTGAGCCTGAGGTGGTTTTCACACCTACAACTCAGCTGTTTTACTCTTAATCAGCTGGAAAAAACCTTAAATCTGCTTATTTACTGTGGATCATTTCATGTTCACAGCTCAGGGCTAGAGCTGGCCTTAGGTCACAGCCAGCGCTGCTATCACTGAGTCCTGCAGTGCATCATGGGGAAGAATCCAGAAGGCTAAGCTACACATATGACATGACAATATTATAGAATTATGATAGCACATGTTAAAGCAGTAGCAGCTCAGCCCTTAAAGGTTAGGGAATGAAGGGTGGATGGTTCAAGCTCTGACTGAACAATGTTTGGAAGTTTGTTTGGTGCCAGCTGACTTTCTATGCATGGTGGAGTGCCCTTAAGTAAGGCCTGCAGAGCAGCATCCAGAACTCTAACATCTCTTAATTTGGTTATAATTGTAAGAGTGTGAAGCATGTTTCAACAACAGAGAGTAAAGAATTGAATTTCCCATCGGTCTTCTTACTCCGTAAACATCCTCTGTAAGATTTTACAGATGAGCACATCTATCAAGTTGGGACAAGCCTTGTGATATACACTGCCTGGCCAAAAAAGTCACCACCAGAAAGGAGGTCTTACACTCTTATACTTATTTGAACAGCCTTTAGCTGTGGTTACCGCAAGCATTCGCTGTGGCATTGTTTTGATAAGCTTCTGAAATGCCACAAGATGATTTCCTTCCAGTATTGCATGGATTTTTCACTAAGATCTTGTATTGATGATGGAGAGTCTGAAGGATGCCCAAAGCTTTCTCCAGCATCCATCCAGCTCCATCCTAATGATTCTCAGTGGGGTTAAGGTCGGACTCTGTGGAGGTCAATCCATGTGTGAAAATGAAGTCTCTGCTCCCTGAAGTCACACAGCAGACCATGGAGGACATGAGACAGCATGGTAACATATCACATTGTAACACCTGTACAACCTGTCAACATTCTACCATAACAAAGTGAAGCACTGTGCCGCATTCAAATATACTTTGGCAGGGCTCCAGACTAACTTTTTGCATTGGTTGAAGCGGTGCACCTAAAACATTTTTTAAGGTACACCAGCACAAAAATTAGGTGCACCCAAAATTTTCATAGTGTCACTTTTAAGGCCATAAGGTCACCATTTTATCACTCTCCATAACTTCTGTGTAATGTAAACGATTTTTAAATGAAAAAGATGTAAGAAATACTTGTCTTTATTTGAAGCAAATTATATATTAAAAGAAAAACAGCATTTAAAGTGCTTTACTGAATAAAACTGACAATTTCAAACTAAAACATTAAGCAAAATAAAACATTTCCAAATAAAAGTGCTTAAAGTGCTTTACTGAACTGAAACATTGCTGAACAGTAGGTGCTGTGTCTTGTCCGTTTTTGGCTGATTTTTCTACTACCTCAGTTACTTTTGTCATCTTAAATTTGTGAGAGTGCACTAAACATTTTTTCATGGTGCACCAGTGCGCCCAAGAAAATTGTTAGGTGCACTCTCACAAATTTTGGGTGCATGTGCGCCTAAAATAGTTGCACTCTGGAGCCCTGTTTGGGGATTACCACTGTTACAAAATCAACATTTACAGCCAAAATATCAACTGTCAGCAATTTTGATATCTGACAGTACTGATATGGTATCAATAATATTGTGCACTCCTACTGCAAATAGATCGACCAGAGCAGACTAGAAGCAAGCCCATACCACCTACTTCTGGTGAGCTCTGTTATTTGTTCAAAACAGGGTCGATTGCTGCGTTCATATATTCAAACAAACCATATCTAACATTTAACACCCACTTGAATCTGCAACACTCTCCCAGCAGATCAAAGTGCGTAAACCAGCTCAGTCATTACTTACAGAAAAGTGGGCCAGGTAGAGTTGGGGGTAGGTGTGGTGCCCATTTCCGTTCCCGTTGGTGACAGGAGATTCGTGGATGGCAGCATCCTTCATGTCAATACCTGAGGAACTGTCCCACAGAAAGCCGCAGTAACTCGCTCCCTGGGGGTAAAGGATCATGGGTAAACTTTTAGAGGTTATTGCCTAAGATAGAGGACAGTGCAGTCTACATGAACGCTGTCTAGGTCTCTAAACTGAAAGAATTAAGCCTCTGTTGGAGCAAAGAGAACAATGAGCTGGTCATGTTAGAGCTACACAATTTCTAACAAGAAGCAGAAGAACATAGTGTAACTTTCTGATCCAGGCTTAATTGGATTATTTCTGAAGAACTGTATTAGCTGTAAGCTAGCTCTCAGCAGGGTAACTGTGGTTCACTGTGTCAGAGGGACTTTGTTTCAGACACAAAGACCCTCAAACCAGTCCAACGATTTTCTCTGCTCAGTTATGCTCTCCAGGCATGATCCTGTGATCTCGAGGGTAAACTCAGCAGCACGGGTGAGGACTGAACTGAATCTGATCCTCGACCAGCTGGATCTGTTCTCAGCTTCATACCAGAGTCAGAGGAAAGAAACCTTCTCAAGAAGAGGTAATCCATCTCAAATCAACCACGCCGCAAAACAGAAAGTTCCTGTTTATTCAGACTGGGCGGTCCCGGTGCTCCCTGTCTTACCTTGCTGGAGTGGGTGCTTGGTTTTTCCGACACAACACTTTTCCACAGCCCACGTGGTCCTTTCCATCTCCGAACACTGGCCAGGGATCCCTGGTTTAACTCTGAGCAGAACTGAAACACACATCAGAGCAGAGAGCATGTCAATGAAAAACTCCTGATGGTTCAGTCTTTGTTGTAGTTAGTGTTCAGCAGAATCGTCCACAGCAAAACAACCTGCTGGTAAAATCCTCGGCTGTAGCAGCCAACAGACATTCTGTAATGAAAACCCTCATACTTCCTTTCCGATCACCATTGGATAAAAACAATATCAGGCCACTTTATTAGGAACATCTTGCTTCTCCTGAGCAGGACCCCCTTGTGCTGAGATTCAATGAGGTGCTGGAAACACCCCTCAGAGATTTGGTCCATATCTCCATGATAGCATCACACAGTGCTGCTGATTTGCTGGCTGAAAATCCATGATGAAAATCTCCCATTTCACCACATCCCAAAGGGGCTCTATTGGACTGAGATCTGGTTAGAGTACAGGGAACTTCAGAAACCAGTTTGAGATGACCTGCCCCCTGAATGTGGGGCAGAAATCCAAACTCAATGGACCAGAGGTCAGTTAAAGTCTTCATCCTGAGCAATTTTCAGTAAAACTTTTGATTATAAATATCAATAATTGTTTTTGCAACAAAAAAACAGTAACTTAATAATTCAGAATCAGTGAGAAAAAGTTTTGTCATAAGATACTGGGATGATCTTGAAATAGGCGTACCTCCATGCTTATACCTTTGAGGAACATGTCAAAGGGGGTAAAATGAGTGAAACTCAGATCATGTGAAGCCTGGCTCACACTACAGGATTCTTGGCACGATTTAACCCAGATGCAGGCCTCCTGACAATCGGGGACCAAAATCGGTGTGTGAGTGGGTGACAGATCAACCTTAAGCCCCACGATCGTCTCACAGACTCGTCGGAGCTGCCCCGATAATTTTCAAACATATTTGATATTTATCTGGATGACTACGCAGCTCCTATTTGCTGAGGATGACAGTAGCCAATCAGAGAGAGACGCCTACAGTGACCGGAAATGACTGAGAGACAG
Source organism: Scarus forsteni (assembly GCA_036419115.1). Classification (NCBI taxonomy): domain Eukaryota; kingdom Metazoa; phylum Chordata; class Actinopteri; order Labriformes; family Labridae; genus Scarus; species Scarus forsteni. The sequence goes on along the minus strand of JAZDUH010000147.1, from coordinate 9,294,222 downwards.
GAGTTATCAGAGGCAAGCACAAAGAGCGTACGGATGAGATGGACAGCGGAGATGGAGGACAGTTTTATCGACCTGTGGCAAGACCACGAATGTTTATACATGCAGAGATTATCACATCCAATGTGAAAAGGACAAGGGTTGGAGAGAAATCGCATCAGCATTAAATATTCCAGGTGAGATAATAATGTGGCAGAGTGCCACAGGTAATCACTCCGTGCTGATATCCAGGACAACAGCACCCACTATCATGTGTTTTTGATATATACATCAGCTATACAAGTGCATTTTACTAATTAACTGTAATAAGTGAGAAGGAATGATGATTTGTTTATTTAATCATTTATTTGGCTCCATATTTGTCCACATCTCCCCAACCACTTCTTCATACAGATGCGTCTGGTCCAGTTTTTTCTTTTTTCCCTACAAATAATGGCCGGAGCCTGCAGTACCGCACTAGTCTCCATCATTTGTGTTTTTGTTTACATGGTGAGATGATGTAGGAGAGTGAGAGCGTCGATCTGGTCCGATAATCTTGATGAAATCCTGTGGTGTGTGCTGGTCACGATTTTCAAATCTTGAGGTGAGTGTGTGCTTAAGATTTAAGAAAATATAATCTGTCAAAATTCTCTTTATGTGTGTGATACAACCCGATTTCAGATTTTTAAAGTCCTGTAGTGTGAGCCCGGCTTAATGCAGAGCGAGGTTCGAATGAGTGAAATCAGAGTGTAACCAAACAGACATGGAGCATTCCAAACTTGCAGGCTGAGGACAGAGTATGTTAAATGATCAAGACTAGAATTAAAAATAAACACCACCCTCTCTGTGTGTTTAACGGTCTGGGTTTCATGACACACCGACTGTTGTTCTTCAGCTGAGCACTGGAGGGAAGATTAACCGCTCAGCAGTAAAAACATCTTCTCAGAAACTTCACAGAGTTCAGTGAACTTGAAAAGCCTGAGCTGATCTCAGAGAGGAAACTCGAGAAAGAGGAAACTGTCACGCCAACATCACTGACAGAGAGAGAGAGAGAGGCATCCCAGAGGAACAGCAGAGGTTTGGCTGTGTGAAAATGAACCAAGAATAAGGAAGGAGAGAAATGAAGAGCTACAAAGAGGACCCAGATTCTGACATCTGAGCCGAAGTTTAACCTGAAAAGATCACTGTAGGATCACTCTCCACACCTCCTCCACCTCCATAAATGGTTAAAAAACATGCTTTGAAGCTTTCTTGTGTAGATCCTATTATCATTTGACATTAAGCACTCTGAACAGCAGTTCCCATAGATCATGTCTGAGTCATTAGATTAGATTAACTATGAGCTAACACATTTGTAACCTTAAAACATGTTGAGAGACGCTCTAAAACTAAAGCTGTGAGGACTCCCGGAGCTCTAAACAGAATAAGGGGTTTTACTATGTTCATACCAGCCCTCAGCATGGAAGCACACCAGGGTTCACTGGTTTGATTAAATGTTACATCTAAAATACAAACATGGAGGGGGTATAAAGAGCAAACTTGTATCAAAGTCATTTTAAACCAAACCAGTGACATTAAACAGACTCAGCAATGTTATTACCATTATTACACTTAAAGGGACTGTGAGGAGAATCTATGACCGGCGACACAAAGACTCTGCTACCCATGAGCACGTGCGGCGACTGTCGTAATGCCAGTAACCTCGGAACTGGGAGCGACATCATCTCCGACTTATCGGCGTTCCAGCTGGAGTCGGAAAAAAACACGCCGATCTACCAGGATATTGTTAGCTGTTGTTAGCACACCCTTCGTTGTTGTTCACAAATATCACATGATGAATGTGATTATCACTATGGCAGCATTTTTGTAAATATAAGTCTAACAATACTATATATACAGCTGATCTAGAGCGATACACCCCAGTCAGAAGTGCAAATAAATGGATTATTACAGGAGCTAAATAACTGTTCACACTGGGGGCATCCATCTTTGATTGTCAACTCGGGGGTGGCGAGGTTTCACCGAGTTCCCAGTAGGAAATTCAGACTTTGGGGGGTGTTCCAGTTGCAGTTTGCTACTCGGAACTCGGAAATTCCTACTTCTGACTACAACTGGAACGCACCACAAGACGTTACCGACGGCAAAGTGTGCGTTTGTTGTGATGCTAATGAATGCAGCTCGGACCTTCCTCAGAACTCCGCATTGAAAACTGTTCAGAAACTGTTGATCTACTGGGACTTTCACACACAACCATCTAAGTATTTACAGTGAGTGGCCCAAAATAGAGAAAACATCCAGTGAGCAGCAGCTTTTTGGGCCTAAATACCTTGTTAATGCCAAAGGTCAAAGAAGACAGGAAGGCAACAGACAAAAAACAAGCTCATCAGGTTGATTGGTGACTCCAAATTGTCCTTAGTATGAGTGTGAGAGTGAATGGTTGGTTGTCTGTAGGCCTGTCGCGATAACCAATAAATCAATTAACCGAACGATAAATAAAAACATCCTCGGTAAGTTTGCCGGCCTCGATAAATTGATGTGCATGCCTGTTTTTTTTCCTCCTCTCTTTCTACCAAGAAGGCTGGATGAGAAGATGGCTTACTACGTCGATCTTTCTCAACGCTTGGGTGTGTTGGTTCTATAGCGGAATGAGCGGCGTTAGGGTTAGTGATCCATCTGTCTTTAATTCAATCTTTGAGGGGGAGGCGGGGCTACTCGCGCCTACACACAGAGAGAGAGCTTAAGGGAGCGTTGTGAAGGAGAAACTAGAAAACAAGCACTATTATAAACTAGAACAGCACTCGGAGACCACAGACCTCCGCCAGCGCCACAGTCCTCAGCCAAATAGTGATTTTGACCATAAATATTAGTCCTACCTTTATTTCATCGAAATATTTAGATTCCTTGACCATGAAAACATGCCATTAGCAATTGGATTCATAATGATATCTATTTTAGTTCAGTGGTTATTCACAAAAATCACATTTTTCGTCATGTCAGCCAGACACTGATCCGGATCAACACCAAAATTGAATCAGTTCTTCCTTTTCCCATGCTGAACATTTCCTGATTTTTTTCTTTTTTATCAAAATCCATCCATAACTTTTTGAGTTATTTTGTTCACAGACGGACAGACAGACAAACTCCCGAAAACATAACCTCCTTGGCGGAGGTAATGATGGCATGACAGCGATGGTTCCTAAGTCGAATGCCACAGTCCCAGTGTGGGAATCTATTGATTTTAAACAGAATGAACAAGGTGTGAGCTCATGAACACCGACAAGCCTGTATGTCATGGTGGAGCGGAGCCTTCGTCCTGAGCCTGCGCTTACTGTGACGTTTGGTCGGCGAAGTACATATAAATAAAACAGCTCAAAATAGTGCACTCACAGACAGTGATGTTCGCTACATTGCAAAAGAAATGCAGCCCTTCAATACAGTTGAACAATCAAAAGTTCAGGAAATGTTACAAAAGTTTCACAGACAGTACGAATTGACTGGGAGAAATTACGAGTCACAAACAATTCCTGAACAGTATAAACGACATTTTATTTATTGTTTTCATTGTTGTGTGTGTTTTCATTAGAATTTCTTTACAGAGAAAGGATCTATTTTCTTTTTGTTTTGATTATTATAATGATTTTTTTACATGCAGTTTTCCCCCAAAACACAGTCCATTTCATTTTCATTGTTTTTCCCTCAATTTTTGGTTGTTTAGTTTATTATATTGTTTAAAGAGGACATATCATGCTTGTTTCTCCTTTTCACTATGCCAGACTAGGATGTCTGTAAAGCATTTCTGCCCTCAGTACAAGTCATTTAGTTCCTTCATTGCCCCACAATAGCGTTCTCAAAGTCCTCATTTTTGGCCATTAACAAGGTCTCGTTGAAACGCTCGGACCTCAGGATGACCTAAAGTTACCTCGCAACATCACAGCCCTTTGTGCTCTGATTGGTCAATTCTATCGGGGGTTGAGCCAGCCTGTCCTTCTTCTTCTACTGTATTTTCTGGCAGGCTCAATGCAGCGACCGCGTATTGAGTCCCCCTACAGGCCAGAGCTGATAATGAGCGATTGTGAGCTAGGGAACTATAAACCCCTGCTGGACGGATGTGTTCCTCGGTGACGGTTTTGTGGCTAACGGACATCACAGAGGAGGAAGTGTTTTATCAGATTGCTCCAATAAAAAGAAAGGTACCTTGTGACGCCACGACGTTTGAAATCTCGCGGACATCTCGCAATGACCTATTTTCAGAGGCATCAAATCTCGTTCTAGGATATCAGAAAAAATACAATATCTAATTTTTTGAAAATAAAAGGGGTGTAAGGTCTTGTTTTCAAATTTATTATATTATATGTAAGTATTAAATCAAGCATCAGCATGATATGTCTCCTTTAATTTATTTTATTTAAAAGCTCTTAACCTTCCAATTACAGTTAAATACTCTTAAGAAATTAAAGTTCATTGCTTTTAACATGGTGTACTCACTTTATTATGACATATGATTCCATTAATGCAAAAAAAGATATTTCAGATTAACACTGACAATAATGTTGTCTATCAGCAATAATTGTGGGAACAATTATCGTCCAGCAAAATTTGTTATCGTGACAGGCCTAGTTGTCTGTCTCTATATGAGGCCCTGTGATTGATTGCTGTTAGGGGTGAGACAAGAAATGAACAAATAATTCTTCCTGTTCTGCCGGAGGTCTCTGCCTATTAAAAACCTCCTTTTTGTTTTCCACAGTCAGATAAATACAGAGGACCTCAGTGTGTCCTCCTTGCTGAGTAAGAATAATTTTAATAATCCAACATTTTCACACAGTCAGGAGGTTAAAACCCCTAACAGGATTTATTTTCATTCAGCCTCCTCCTCTGGGACCGTTGACCCTGAAAGTGTACAGCTATGGATTACTCTCATATATTACTTTGCCAAAACACAAAACAGCCTCATAACTCAGCCAGAGAAGAGGAAAGTGCGAGCGCAGCATGCTGTGAAACGGACTGGACAAGAGCCAAGGCTGCGAGGAAACGAGAGGCAGAGCAGAGAAGGCAAAGGTGTGGGACAAACGCAGAGCTCTGCCAATCCATTATCCAACGAGGTTTTGATTATATGATGACCTTCACTCTATTAAGATCAAGTTTACATCTTTAATATCCCAACCAGTTTACATCTTTAATATCCCAACTTAGGACTTCGGATGGCATGCCCACCAGGTGCAGTGGAGGAGTCCTTAGAGACCACTCCTGCTGCACCCTGATAGGACTTGCTCCCCACTTTTAATTGCACTTAGACATCACCACATATTACCTACTACACTACACAACATTCACACAGGGCCTTGGGGGGACAGACCGGGTGGTGTATGGTGGGCGGGGCTCTTCAGGCTGACCACCTGGAGGGCGTCGCCTCCAGAGCTGTTTGGTCGACTGCCCCCCAATTTTAACCATTTTTAACAGCATTAGGAACACAACCATCTACCTACTATTGAGCGGGAGAGCTGGGGTAGGGGGCCCTTTCCACACCCCTGTTTCCTGGATGCACCCTGGGGCACGGGGTGGGGGGGACCCACGGGCTTGGGCTATGGGCGGTTGACGCAGCTGGGGTCCGGTAGCCCCCTTGGGGTGTTCATTGCCCTCTGTCCTGGAGGGGGGCAACAGAGGTGGAGGTGTCCTGGTGCGTTATGTTGTTGTGTTGTTGTGTCGTTGTGTAATTAATATGTGGGGGTGTGGGTCACCAGTTTCGGGACTGTGCGGTGTTGATTCTTTGGACGGCGAAGCAGTGTTTGCCGGCGTCGCAGGGTCTGGCGCGGTTCGGTTTCGGTGCGGGGCGGTTCGGGGGCCTTCGATCGATTTGGGGCGGTGCTGTGTGCTTGCTGGGCGCGATCGGCTGCATTTGACCTGGGGGGGGGGGGAGATGCGGAACGATTTTGGTGATTTTGTTGCTGGGGTGTGGGGCGGTGTGCTGGCCTTTGGGTGTGGTGGTTTGTGGAGGATTGAGGCCATCTCTGGTTGTGTTGTGGAGTTGGGTCGGGCTCGGTTCGGGTGGGGCGCTTTTCTTTTTTTTGCCCCCGCTGTTGCCTTGTGGGTCTTGTCGTTCCGCTGTGGTGTTTGTTTGTTGTGTCGGGTGGTGGTGCGGCGCTGTGGTTGAGGTAGCTGGGCTAACGTTTGATCTTCGTTGTTGTTGGCCTCCGGCATTTGACTGTGTTCTGTCGGGCCTGGGATGTGTAGCTGCGGTTTGGGTTGGATCCGGGCGTTTCTCGTGTGCGGGGTTGGAGCTATTGACGTGACTGGCTTGGTGTTGGTGGTTTTGTACTACTGTGGTGCCTGGGTGCCGCGGTTTGTGTGTCCGCGTGGTTGGAGTTTGCTTCGCTGTTTGGTGATCGGTGTGGGGGGGTGGCGCTGGGCTCCCGCTGTTTTGTTTCTTGACTTTGTGGGATTTCGTGGGTCGGTGCGCTGCAGGGTCGGAGGAGGGCGTGGCTTGCTGCTCTTGTGTGGTGGGGCACTCCTGTCGTGCGTGCGGCGGGCATCCTCTGCTGTCGGGTCATCCGTGTCTTGCCTGGGTGCGGCAGGGCCACTTGGCTCTGTCTCTGTCTCATGCGCTGGGTGCAGGGGGCTTGGGGAGTTTTGGGCGTGGCGGTTGGCGGGCGTGGAGTGTCAGTCGGGGTTTGGGCGTGTGTTGGGGATCGCGGTGTTGATCGGTGTTTCGGCTTTGCATCTGTGTGGTTGGATCGTCGCTTGGCCGGTCGGTGTGTCGGTCTGTATCGATGGATCATCACATCCCTATTAATATGTTGGGTGGATGTGCAGTGTGGAATTAGTGTACGTCTCTGCATTTGGTGTGTGGGTGCCAGGGGCCTGGTGACCTCAGGCCGACGCTGGCCTCTGGACCAGGAAACATGGGGGGGGGATGGGGATCTCCATGGTCCCTGGAGTCTGGCCGGGGGGCGCTTGGGGCGGGTGCTGGCCTGCAGTGGGTGGCGGTCTTGGCTGGTTCTGTCCCCCCGGGTGCCGGGCTGGGCCCTCCCCTGCGGGGGTGGATGGGTTGCTCCTGGGCTCGTGGTGCCCATCTCCTGCCCCCCCTACGCTCGATCGGGGGCCCGGCGTCTGGCGGGGCCTGCGGGCCTCAGCCCCCTGGGCCCCTGGGGCCCTTACCCCGCAGAGTCGGGTGTCTACCTCCTGCTTCCCCTTGCCTCTCCTCGGTTGGCGCGCCCCTGGCTCTGTGGTGGGCTGCCTTTGCTCTGTGCTCTCTCGTGGCGCTGGCTGCATGGCGCTGGGGGCCCTCTCAGTGTGCGTCTGGCCCCTAGAGGCAGTGGGGCTACATCTGCACGATCACTCTGCATGATCACTAAACACAAAGCACAACTTAATCCGAATAATCTGCACTTTCAGCCGCGCCCCTACAGATGCCGATATCTGTGTGTTTATGTATATATATGTTTATGTGTATATATATACATCTACAATTGTTGTTGCTGTGCTCATTGTTACTAACGATCTCTCCAGTTCTTCTCTCTTCAGGTGCTCCTTGTGATTGTAGTGCCAAAGACCTCACGATACGGTTTCTTCTCAGGTTCACCAGCTGGTTGTTTGGTTCTTCTGTTTAAATGCATCTGCTCAGTTAATGTGGTTGTTCTCTACTGTTATTTTGTTGTTTTTCTCTCACTTTTTGTCTATTTTCTTCCCTCTCTCCTATCTATTATCACCCTTGTTTGGTCAAGCAATAATCTCCCAACTTGGCAATATATGGCGTTGACAAAAATAAAATAAGATAAATAAAAAAGAATTAACAAAAACACTAATAAAAAGTTTCACTTAAAACTCAAGGGGAGCCTTACATACAAACGGCTCCTCTTGGCAAAGCAAATGTGTTCTGCACAATATGGCAGCCAGACCATAATTCTGCTGTTGCAATGCTGGACACGACAAGTTAAAAAATAATAACGATAATAATAATAATATCCCAACCAGAACCATCTCATACAATCAGCTCAAGAGATTTGATGGTCCAATCACTGGGCTTCCTACTCTTGTTTTAACTTGAACCCTGCTCTCCAAATGAAACATTTATTTATCTCTTACCAAACACTTTGAAGGTCTATATTCTGCTCTGATGTGTCCTGTAGTCACGTCTGCTCCATGAGAACAAGTGCGTCTATGTTGAGAAAACAAACACCATCCAAGAAATATCCAAACCCATCAAACCAGGTGAGCTGTTTCATATTTCCATGGGATGTATTCCAGTTCCATCAGGGCAACATCCCAATGAGCGTGATTCATTATGGACCAGCCAGACGCCTGCAAACACTTCAGCACAACCAACTCACACCATCTTTGTCCTTAAGAGGTCCCTGAGAGCCCAGAACAATTGTTTCAGGTTAAAGCTTTGCACCATAGATCTGCTGGATGACAGTCATGGAATCTGACGAACCCAGCTGCTTTTCTAGGTTAAAGTGCATTTGTCTGCTCTTTTCACCATTGCTCCTACTCCTTTAACTGTCATCAATAACGCTTTCACACTAAATTAGGTGTTTTTAACGTGGGTTAACCCGCTAACAATCGGCAAGTGACTCGGGTCTAACCGGCAGCAGATATTTTGGAGCATCAAGCTGATGCCATCAGGTTGATGACATCATCAGGGCGACAAAGCACATCCATGTAAACAATGAAAAGAAGTATAGAGGCCGTGGACACTGTTTTCTGTACTTTTTACTCTTGTTCCTCTTTAAAATTGTACAAACTCTGTGCTGATGATTCAAAGGCAGATGGAATTTGTTGCTAAGACGGCAAAGAGTCACGAAAGAAACAGACAGAGGGGACAGGTGTAATGTTATGCCGTGGGAACGTTACGCCGACGTCATCAGTAAATTAGCAGGTTGACCCCGGTGTTCTCATTGAAGCTGATCGGAGGTGAACCAATTCAAACGCGGTTGCTTGCCGGGTCAGTCGACCCGGGTCGAAATGCCGATAAAACCCTTTCAAACTGCCGACAGGAGCCGATTTTCAATGGGTTTAATGTTTTTTTGGCCAGACTGAAAGTGGTACAAGTCTGTGTTTTTTTGCAATCTTAACTGAGTAGTTATACTTTTCTGCCCAGTCACTGGGGAAGCAACGTGTTGATGTAGTCAACAAAATTTGACAACATTTATGGATTTCATTGTTGGGGCATAGTGGAGACTTGACAGTCTGCACCAAGGCTGAAGCAGCAGAGCTAACAGGGAAAATAAGTAACTCATTCAAGTGCTTCACAAGAGGAAACAATCTCTACCAAACATGATGAATTGATGATTCTGACTGAACATGAGCCGTTTGGAGAGTCAACAGGTCTGAATCTGCACTGAGAGCTGAAGGAGCAGAGAAACACTGTACCTGTTGGCTCAGGTCAAAGTGATGAAATAAGAGAGTGGGAAAGAAAAAGCAGCTCAGGATGTTTGATCAGAGGAGACTCACGCAGAGCCTCAGTGGTTTAATGGACATTTATAATCATCTGGACCAGATTCACTGTTTTACAAACTCAAGGACAAACAGAGGAGCTGAGTGAAAGTTCATCTTCAGAGGAAGTGTTCAGCTCATACTGATTTATTATAAAGTAAAGACTGAAGCCACGGTGTAGTGACAAGTTTACTTCATGACAGCACACTGTTTTCACTGTCATTGGTAAACTGAGCTCTTTGTCTAAATTATTGAGCTTGGTCAGCAGGATAATCCTCAAACACATTTGTGTTTTTGGCAAAAATTCAAGTCAAGCAGTTTGATCCTTACGCTGCTGGTGGAAGGGCACGTAGGCTGTGTCGTGTCTCCACATAGTGCACATAGTCAGTCGATGTAAAAAAAAAAAAAAAAACCTTGTAGCAAGCGACTCTATAAAGTTTTGGTGGCTTGTTTGCTTTCACAAGTTGTTCATTACACAGCTACACACATCAATGTCTAGCATTAGCATCTGTCCTGAGTTTCTGAACAGAGAGAGAACTGAGCTGTGACACTGTGGGACACATTCAGCATTATAAACATCAATCACACTTCAAAACATTAAACTGACCCATCAAGGCTCAAAGTCAGCACTGGGAAAACTTGATTTAAGGTCTTTGGAGACAGGGTAATTACTAGAAATGCAACAAGAATTTTAGTCCAAGAGGGTTTTTTTTGGTTACAGTTTTCAGTTTGGTTCAAAATCTTTATTCAGCATTTGTGCACAAAATAACATTTTCACGAACATGATGTGGAAAACTGATGAAAACCATGTTATGTAGTGGAAGTACTGCACTCTTATGTCACTGGACAAATTGATGACAGGTTTAAAATTAGATTACACGGAAAAAATAAATAACAATGATGGAGATTACGGCTGTTAGTGGTGAAACAAGGTGTGTGCTTCATGGAGAACAATATGTCCTCTATAAGTGACATCCTGTTTTTCATCACTGGTATTAGATTACTTTCCTGTAGGATTGGACAATCAGTTTGAATAAAGAGGGTTTAATCAGACTGACAAAAACAGGAGCTGTAGTTTAAACCGTCACAGAACTTCTTCAGGAGGAAACCACCCACCCTGACTGGACAATGAGCAACAAAAACATGGGTTAATAAACAAGCGAATGAATAAAAAGCCTCGATAAAACAGGATGAACAGATGAAGTAAAATGAAAAGCCAACAAGGATGAACTCAGTGAACCTTCAGAGAGCTGGAGCGCTGTGTGTGGAAGGTTGCCAACATGAAACAAAGAGGAAGAATATGTGCGTGTGTGTGTGTGTGTGTGTGTGTGTGTGTGTGAGGCAGAGCAAGTGTAGCTGCTCGCCCAGCCCATGCTTTTGGATGGTGGTATCTACTCAGAGCTGCTTGATAGAAGCTGTGGGCATCTCTGAACGAAGCATTAGTCATGACTGCAAAGCATAACCACAGACACACAAACTTACTTAGAGACAAAACAGACGTGGGACAACAACCTAAGGCTGAATCACATGCTCACTATGAATCATCCATACTTTATTTAGCTAACATGGTCACCAGAGTGACAGTGACCAAACAGTTGAAGCTGAGTCTGAGGACATAAAGTAGCATCAAGTGCACTTTTAAAGAGCTATGTTTAGCCTTAAAGCTAGGGTCTACAATCTGAAAACTAGGGCTGGACGATATTGGAAAAAACTGACATTGCGATTTTTGGGGGGGTTGCGATATATTGCAATATATATTGCGATATTAAAAATAGAAGAATTTTCACCAGATGACTTGAATAGCTCTGTTTGGGAAGGATTTGGTTGACTCATAATGACAACATTGAATTCATATAATAACGTTTAATCCAGGCTAAGGAGGTTTATCTGTGAATGATGAAGATTGCTGTATATAAAAGGGATCCAGGAGGCCTGTACAAAATAGAATAGGTTTCAAGTTCAGTTGCTTTTGTTCATTTCCCAAATAAATGTAGATGATATATGTAAATATTAAAAAAAAAAACCTTCTATGAAATAAATGCTGAAGAAAATGTTTGTAATATCTCATCAGGATCTTTGTGCCTATTACAGACTAATGAAATATAAAACACAGGAGTATATCAGGAGCAATCAGAAAGAAAAAAAACAAGGCAAAGTGGATTTTTCAAATTTAATTCAATGCAATATGCAAGTCAAAACCAATCATGAAATAACAACACCAAGCGGTGTGCACTGTGCATGAGGGTAGACTCAGTTCAGTTCATTTCAAACACAAAATCCGTTCTGGGTTTTCAAAATAAAGGACCTCTTTCACAATATATGTAATTTTGCCCACAGCCCAATTTTTTGTTTATTGTGTGGTATTTGTAGTACACCCAGAGACTCCCAAGAATATACCTTTAGAAAATCCAAAAGTCATCCAGGGCCTGTACTATGACCTATTTTATGATCATTGCCATAGGTGTGAGCCAGGGTGCACACTTTACCCCAAAACTTACTCAAACACAAATAATAAATCATCAAATTGGGTCAAATCACCTTCACTGAAGTCTGGTGCATCTTTTGAAATCAAATGTAAAGCTAAGTATTACAATTGAAAGAAGTTATTGAATTTTAACTGGGAAAAAAAAGTTTTTTATGATTTTTTCAACAAATTCAATTCTTTAGAGATGTGTCTGACCAACTTACAGTTGCTGTACAACTAAAATACTTACAAATTATTTGGCCACATATATATTCTCAAAGTGGGAAAAAAATCATCAAATTCTGAGACCGGTAAAGTTGTTCAATTAACAGGTTGGGTTACTGTGGTAGAATCAGGATACTGTTCCATATCTTGTATTATATCAAGGGTAATGTTTTATTTCATGCAATTTGCAGCAAATGGATGTTAACTTCAATTTAGTATAGTGCATTCAATTGAATTATATTTTATTTCATATATTCTATATATGAAGTATATATATTATATATATTCTACATGAAGTATCCAAACATGAGACATCACCCAAACTGAAGTTTGAAACCTTGTCAGATTCTGACTGCCATGCATGGACTGGCTGGACATTGGTGCAATTTCAGAACATGTATGACATGTGTGAATCTGATCTTGTTTCAGGTTCAAGTGATAGTTCCAGAGCAATAGATTTGCTTCTTTACTTTTGGGCAAAACTGAAAACAAACCTTTCATGGAATCAAATGACCATGCTCACTAATCTTTCCCAAGCTACACTGTCAAGATATTTTCATACAATTGCAGATATTTTGAACACAATAGTTGTTCCCAAATACCTTGGCACAAATCATATTTCACGCCACGATGCCATAACTCACAACACTGTCTTTACTAAAGCTTTTTATGGTGACCAGGTCACTCTTATCTTAGATGGTACATATATCTACCTCAACAATTGCAGTGATCATCAGTTTCAAAGGGCATCTTACGGAGGACAGAAAAAACGAAATTACCTAAAATTCATGTCAGTTGTACTGCCTGATGGATATGTTTTAGACACTATTGGCCCCTACCATGGTAGTAACGTAAATGATGCAACAATAACTCGGCTCATCATGGAAAAAATTGAAATATTGAAATCTTGGTTAGAAGCAAATGACAATATGATTGTAGATCGCGGTTTCAGGGATGCCTTAGATCTTCTTGCTAAGTTGGGGTATGATGCTAGAATGCTATTTTTACCAACTGGTAAATCCCAATTGGATTCCTCAACAGCCAATAGTGATCGTTGCTGTACCAAAACAAGATGGATGGTAGAGTCCTACCACGGGCGTTTAAAGAAGTGGATGTTGTTTAAGGAACAACTTACCTCAAATTATTTCGTTGAGGTCATTGGCAAATTAGTGCGCATAGTAACTGCATGTCTCAATGCCTTCAGAGGACCAATATATGTTTCAGATCCAGATCGAGAGGAACGAGATACTAAGATGGCTCAGCGTATGCTTTCACTTTTAAAAAAAGGACAATGTTTTGGCAAGGCGAGTTGCAGAAGACCCAAATATGTCACGTAGAGCTCGTAGTGAATGGCAGAAGCTTGAAGCATCTGATATCTCGTTCCCTCATGTGGATCTGGAATACCTTGAGACCATAACATGCGGTACATACCAAATCAAACAGTCCCTGGCTACATTGCTGAGCATCAAAAAATGATGGTGACTATGAGATTTGGGTTTACCAGCATGATGCTGATCTCATTAGGGGACAGATTCATTCTCGTCACAGATCTCAAATAAAATACAATGTTTGGATTCAATTTGACAAGAATGCATCAGATGATCCTGTGAAGGCATATTATTGTCTCTGTCCTGCTGGAAAGAGAACCTCTGGCATGTGTGCACATGTTGCATCTGTAATCTATTATTTGGGATATTATAAACATTTTCAAAATCAGAAACCCCTCCAACCATACACAAGCAAATTCAAAGACTCCATTCTATGAAATAACCAGCCAATCATACATCTTATGGATTTCTCAGATCCCCTTTCCTCACTATAGTTCCAGTCTACAAATTAAAATTGTCCAAGCCGTTGCTATGCAAAAAGACACGAAGGCCATAAAACAGATTACATGTATATATAAGTACTAGAAACAGAAATTGACAGAAGTAATGTTTATGTATTGCTGTCATTGTAGATATATACAATCTGATTACAACAATCCAAAACTGCATCGGTTTTTACTTGTATCAATGGCTCATTATTATCTCATCACAAAGGCATAATATACAGGCCCTTTGTGGCTGTTCAATATTAAAATGAATAACATTTCATGTGAAATGTTTGTTTTGAATCTAGCATTCAAATTCTAAAAGAAATCATACTTAAAGGATGAATTCTGAACAAATCTTTAAAGGTTCCCTGATATACAAGACATGGAACAGTATCCTGATTCTACCACAGTAACCCAACCTGTTAATTGAACAACTTTACCGGTCTCAGAATTTGATGATTTTTTCCCACTTTGAGAATATATATGTGGCCAAATAATTTGTAAGTATTGTAGTTGTACAGCAACTGTAAGTTGGTCAGACACATCTCTAAAGAATTGAATTTGTTGAAAAAACCTTAAAAAAAACTATTTTTTTTCCAGTTAAAATTCATTAACTTCTTTCGATTGTAATACTTAGCTTTACATTTGATTTCAAAAGATGCACCAGACTTCAGTGAAGGTGATTTGACCCAATTTGATGATTTATTATTTGTGTTTGAGTAAGTTTTGGGGTAAAGTGTGCACCCTGGCTCACACCTATGGCAATGATCATAAAATAGGTCATAGTACAGGCCCTGGATGACTTTTGGATTTTCTAAAGGTATATTCTTGGGAGTCTCTGGGTGTACTACAAATACCACACAATAAACAAAAAATTGGGCTGTGGGCAAAATTACATGCATTGTGAAGGAGGTCCTTTCACCTACAGTTCAATCCAGTTCAAACCAACTGAAATCAGGCCTGGCAATGCAAACCCAGTCTGCGTTTTACCACGGACCCACTCTCAAAACAACTCAAGATAAACAACAGATTTATATCTTTTTTGCTGTTCAAAAACGGACATTCAGCATCCACACACACACTTAAGAGGCATTCACGGCGCCGTGGTCGGGTTATGGTCGGTCGGCCAGTCGTTCTGAGGGGATATTCAGCCAACTTTGACAGACTCCTGACAAGGAAGAGGATGAGACGCTCCAGGATTTCCCTCACGGAAATAATGCTACAGGTACAATTCTCCTTCGTCCCACACGGACTCGGACCACAAGGCCGCGCAGGGCGGTAGGACAGAGCACGAGACGCTGACTGACATGACGCTTAAACCACGCGCAGGGCGGTAGATCAGACCACGAGACGCGGACTGACATGACGCTAAAAACCACGAGAATGCCACCGTCTTCCTCATTCACTGTCCCACTCAGCATCTCCGGACATGCTCAGCTATGCTATTTCCTGGATGAGTTTGAAGGGCGCGGGGAACGGGCCAGTGAAGATTGGTTCTGCCAGGATTGTGGGTGTGGAAATTTACTCGTGAGGGCTGTCCACAGGGTGGTGGGGGCTGTGAGATGAGTGTGTTTGAACGGGGGCGCTACAGCAGGAGGGAGGAAGAGAGGCTGTACTGATCATGGAGCAGCTTGCTGCTTTTATGAAGCAAAACAAAAGTTTGCCTGTTCAAAAGAAATATATATATATATATATATCGCCATCGCGATGTGACTATCGCGCATGCGCACATCGCGATGGCGATGTTCAAACGATATGTTGCCCAGGCCTACTGAAAACCATTATTTTTAGTGACTTTGTTTAGAAAATTGCTTGTAAATATTGGCAGTTGCATTTTTTGGGCTTGTTGTACTTCGAAACCCCAGGAGGGATCTGATGCTCACTCTGCTACAAATATGAACTCAATTCAGAAGTTACACAAATGATTTTGTCAAACTTTAAACACAAATGTATAATTGAATGTAAAAAAGAGGCAATAAATATGTTTCCACAAAAAAAAAACATCCTGATGGCCTGAATTAAATGTATTTCAAATGTGACTGAGTCTGTTTTCTCCATAATAAAGCTGTAGAGGATCAACATGAAACTTAGATAAAAGCCTGAATATGTTTGTTTGGTTACAAAAATCAAGGTTAGACAGACTATTTAGTGTGTAACAGAGTTATGTGTAACAACAGCCCCTCTCTTCACTTCTGTGAAAAGAAAAGGATGTTCCAACTAGGGCTGAACAATTCATTGCAAATCAGATCAAATCACAATTTGGCTTGTTGCAATTTTCAAATTGCAGACAGTGCAATATTTTTAACCCAAAATATGTTGAACATTTTGGCATTGTGATGTAGTTTCTTGCAATTTCATGCCTATTTTAACCTTTTTTAACCCAGTTTTTAAAACTTTATGCCTATCTTGCTCCCATTCATCTTTTTTTTTTGGCCACTGTCAGACCATGTTTGGAATTTTTTAATGGTTTTTGAAATTTAATCCCAGTTTTGCTGCTATAATCAATTTTCCTTAGTCACATTTGAATTTGTTTGCCTTTTTTTTGCAATTTCATACCTATTTTGCCCCTATTAAATTTTTTTTCCGCTTTCGTAAGATTTTTTTAACAAGTTTCTACAATTTCATACCTATTTTGCTTCTGTTCTTCACTTCTCCACTTTTTCTCAAATCTTTTATCCTTAGATTAATTTAATGTCATATTGGTTATACTATAAAAAGATCTACTGCTCATGTTTGTTTACTAATACATAAGATGAGGAACATTAAAACAATCGCAGAGTAAATCGCAATTGCAATTTTGGGGAAAAATATCGCAATTAGATGATTATTTTCTCAAATCATTCAGCCCTAGTTCCAACTCCAAACAAAGGATGATGAAGAAGTAAATTAAGAGACAAAGAAGAAAAGGTGTTACTGTGAAATTGACATGTAATGTAGATAAGAATTAAAACAATGCTCCATGTACATTTCTCCTTTAAAAAACAGTAAAATAATATTGCATTCCAAAAAGAAATAGGAGATTGCTTGTTTTGGACTTGTATTTATCGACCTGGTGCTTATTTCAGTAGAAAAACTCTCGATGCCTCACTGGTGAGTCTGGAATGGTGTAACAGGCAAAAACACACATGTGAAGTGAATATTATGTCCCAGAGCAAAGAGTTAGTTGTCCGTTGTTAGTTGTAGGAATTCTGTTACTTTTTGGGAAAGTAACTAGTAGCTATAACTAATTACTTTTTAAATGTATTTGTCCAACACTGGTGATGGGACGTGATTTCTTGACTTTGTGTTGTGTTGTCCTCTGGCTGATGCTTCAGAATGAGCTGCAGTTTCCAAGTAGTCCACACCTCTGCAGCATCCCAGAGGTGTGGACTCCAGTCACAATTTTGATGACTTTGGACTCGACTTGACAATATCATCAAAGACTTGCAACACGACTTGGACTTTGACAGAAGTTACTTGGGACTTGACTCTGACTTTAGTCTGATGACTTGAAAATACTTCAAATCTTCAGTAAGACTGTTGAATAAAATGTGCTCCCATTCAAAGTATTCGACTAAGTGACGGATTTTTGTCATTTCCAGCAAGACAATATTTTTCCCCACAGGATCTGCCCCATTGAAAGCATCTATTAATGTCCAATCAGGGTTTAGAAGAATAAACAAATATGGTTTGGATTACACAGTTACTTCCCTGAGCACAAGACTGCAGGAGTGTGGGAACAACCCAGAGATGCAGAACTATGCTACCGAGAATAATTTCATTTGCATTCACAAATTATGATATCATAACCAAAAAACGAATTGCCGTTTGCAAAACCTGCAGCATGAGAATAAAAGACGGAGAGGTGACGATGTCGAACTTTGTTCTGCACCTGAAGCTGCACAAAGAAAAGTAAGTTGGTCTGGTACCTGTTGTGAGATCCTTTTGGGTAACTTTAGCTTAGCATCCGTTATATGCAACAATGGTATTGCTGGTAAACTCGCCTTGGCCAAAAACTGAGACTGACGTTAGCTGAAAATAACTGTAAAGTTAAGGCCCAGGGTGATCAAGTGTCCTGTTTTCCCATGACATGTCCTGTTTTCATGTCCTGCCCTGACTGTCCTGGATGTTTTTTATAAAGTGACAAAACTGTCCTGGTTCTTATTGTTTTTTTTTTATTTGGTCAACGGTGCTTATGACTTGGAAGGACTTGAAAATTTTAAGCCTATGACTTCAGACTTGACTTGTCTCATCTTTACTTAAGACTCGACTTGGACTTGCACATCTTTACTTGAGACTTGACTCGAGACTTGGGTTTAAAGACTTGGGACTTGGAAAAAAAAGTAACTTTCTCCCACCTCTGCAGCATCCCATCAGAGCTGCAGCTCTCCTCGCACACTAAGAATACACTTAAAGTGCTGCCAAGACCAAGAAGCTTAAAACGCAAGATTACAAGAGAACAGCAACTTCAGGAGTAAGTAGTGAGCTTTTTAGGTAACAGAAAACAGCATGTAATCCACCTGGTTATGCTGCTGGTGTGATGTCTGATGTCAGTGATATAACAGAAGCGTTGGACTTTAAATTTAACATATTTTCCTTTTTGTGGGTTGATCTGCTTGGCAGGGGTGATGCAGCATGTAAATAGACATGTCATGCTTTTACAACAAGACAGGATTAACCTGGTACACAGTGGAGACAGATCTAAGCCTGAGCTCAGCTAAGATGGACTGAGGCAAAGTGGAAAAGTCTGCTGTGGTCTGAGTCCACATTTCAGACTGTTTTTGGACATCATGGACGTGGTGTCCTCCAGGTTAAAGAGGAAAAGGACCATCCAGAGAGTTATCAGAGCAAAGGGCAAAAGACAGCATCTGTAATAGTGGGGGGTGTTAGTGCCCATGGCATGGGTAACCTGCACATCTGTGAAGGCTCCATTAATGCTGAAAGGTACATACAGGTTTAGAAGAAACATGCAGCCATCCATCTTTTTCAGGGATGTCCTGCTTATTTCAGAGACAATGAAGTCACACTCTGCTCAAGTTACAGCAGCAGGGACTCCACGCCTGTCTCCACTGAACAGGGACTAGACTGACCTGCTGCAGTCCACGCCTGTCTACAGACTGACCTGCTGCAGTCCACGCCTGTCTCCACTGAACAGGGACTAGACTGACCTGCTGCAGTCCACGCCTGTCTCCACTGAACAGGGACTAGACTGACCTGCTGCAGTCCACGCCTGTCTCCACTGAACAGGGACTAGACTGACCTGCTGCAGTCCACGCCTGCCTCCACTGAACAGGGACTAGACTGACCTGCTGCAGTCCACGCCTGCCTCCACTGAACAGGGACTAGACTGACCTGCTGCAGTCCACGCCTGTCTCCACTGAACAGGGACTAGACTGACCTGCTGCAGTCCACGCCTGTCTCCACTGAACAGGGACTAGACTGACCTGCTGCAGTCCACGCCTGCCTCCACTGAACAGGGACTAGACTGACCTGCTGCAGTCCACGCCTGTCTCCACTGAACAGGGACTAGACTGACCTGCTGCAGTCCACGCCTGTCTACAGACTGACCTGCTGCAGTCCACGCCTGTCTCCACTGAACAGTGACTAGACTGACCTGCTGCAGTCCCCGCCTGTCTCCACTGAACAGGTGTGGTACAATGTGAAGCTTAAAAATGACATCTGAGGCCCACGCTTTTCAGCAACTGAAATTGTATATCAGGCAAGAATGGGAGAGGATTGACCTACAGAGTATCAAAGATTAGTCTGTTAAAAAATGAAAGTGGTCTTTATGAACTTATCTTGTCATTGCTGAGGATTTAATTGAATAGTTGTAAAGGACTTGCAAATCACTGTATTCTGATTTTATTTACATTTTCTACAACTTCCCATCTTCACTGGGGGTGGGATTTTGGAAAGTATTTTAATTTTTTAATGATTTAATTGCAGATTTGTCACATTTTCTATTTGTCCTTTTCTTTTCATGTCTAATATTGATGAATGGCCACAGTGAGGAAGGTGGGAGGTTGATTGTGGACTGCAGGCCCCCAGTTGCCCAACTCTCCTTAATGTGAAGGAAGAGCCTGAGTTCTCCCAAGCAAATGAAAATGAAAGAAGAACGGGGCCGTTTCTCTCAAAGATCTAAGGGAATGAACTTTTCTGATGGAGTCTGCAGGACGACACACTGCCAGCTGAGAAGATGAAAAGAATGGGGGTGCTAATGACTAAGACGGAACAGAATCGATATCTGAGGCTGGCAGGAGGCAGAGAAACTCTGACAATGTGGGCCAAAGCTCGTCCACACTTCACTCTTCCTCCCACCACCTCCAGCTCTGCCTCCAAAATACTCGGCTGCTGACCTACTTCCTCTCCACCAGCTTTGGTTTCTGAGCTGATCATCCATCTGCTGTCCTGCTCAGAAGGTGACACTGCATGGATGCAAAGAAGAGCGTGGGCTGAGCAGGAACATATCTGACTGCTCAGAGCACCCAGCTGAACTCTGACATTTCACAAACACACAAACATTTGTGGAGCAGAGCAGTCGACCTACTTCTCTAATTTACCAGAGAGTGGGCGTTTGGTTGTGATACTTCTGTTTGTGATATGAAACAAGTTTTTATGAGAGTTTATTGAAACTTAAAGACAATATTTCATGGGGTGCTGGTTTGGCAGAGTGGTTAGCATCCAGGCACGCCTCATATACATACTTGTGCCAGCCCAGGTTTGAATCCAGCCTGTGAGTGTCTTCCTCTACTCTCTCTCCCCCTTTCACAAGCCTATCCACTGTCTCTCTCCTATAAATAAAGGCACAAAATGCCCCAAAAATACATTAAAAAAGGCAATACTGATGACTTTATGCTCTTCAGAAACAGCATAGTCCTTGAACACTCAGTACTTGTCCTTGTTCTGTGGGTAAATCCAGGCTTATTAATTAGACAGTACTCACATTTAATGAATCAGAGTCTAAAGAGATCAACTATTCAAGCAATAGCATCACTCGCTTTACTTTAACATCATTTGTTGGAGCAGACGTACAAAATTAGTTTGGTGTGCTAAGACAGAACAGAAGTTTGGGGGGGTCACGGGGTCTGAATCCTGTCTCAGCTGACATTGGGCAAGGAGCAGGACTCAACCTGGACAAGTCATAGCCGATCTCAGGGCCAACATACAGACAAAAACTCCCTCATATCACACTGACATCTAAGGGATTTACCAAGTGACCTGATGAACATGTTTTTAGTTTTTGGAGGAAATTAGACTACTCAGAGAAAACCCTTGCATGCAAGGGAGCAGTTACAAGTTATTTAACCACAGCTGATACAATAAGTTACCTCTCATCTCTTAAACAACCATGTCAAAGACACATCCTGTGATCGTGGGAAAGATGTTAGTCTTTTTAAGAAGGGTCAAATTATTAGCATCAAGCAGAGAAAACATGTGAAGACATTGAAGAAACTACTAAGAACTGTCCAACGCATTACTAAAAACTGGAAGGATAGTGGGGAACCATTGTCTTCAAGGAAGTAGGGATCGATACTCAAAAAAGTATCGATACTAAAATGTTGTATCCGGATACGATACTCACTTTCAAAAGTATCGATACCCCCCCCTCGGATGCCGAGCCGCTGACGCTGCGTCCCTCTCTCTCTGCCTCCTCACACGCATGAGAGCAGGCACCCTCCCCCTCCCCGTGACGCTCAATAACAAAACAGCAAGACAAGTGCTGCTGAAGGAGGGCCAAATCAACCAGTTTTGGTTCAAATAAAATTCAAAGACGCTCGAAATAAAAGGACGAAATAACCCCCCCTCGCCTCCCGTAGCTAAACACTCACTGCAATATGGAGGAGGACGAAGCGGAGGAATTAGCTGACACTCCTTCGTCAAATAAATCAGTTGTGTGGACCTATTTTGGCTTCCCATGTAAAAGACGAGAGAACGGTGAGAAGATTGTGGACAAAACAACAACCGTGTACAAAATATGCCGCTACAGTTCACCGTTTACTGCGGCGAGTACAACTACTACCAACTTCGAACTGTGATGTCCGTCATGTAAAAATAAAGGTGACTCCGGCTTGTGAATACCTGATTTTATTTAATAGTCAGTGTGGGCTGTGACCACGCCAGCTACAGTGTTAATTCACGAACAAAACAGTGAGTATTAATCTCTAGACCTCCTGCTATCAGCTCTCTCCCTCCTCGCAAACACACACACACAAAATTGAACATCGAACACATAAACAGAACAGTAGAACTGCTCCACTATGTTTGTGAAAGTCTGCATAAAAAACAATATTGGATTTTTGCATCTACTGTTGAGTTGACAGAATTTGATCATACTTGAAGATCAGAAGTATATGCACTGTTATAGGCTAAATATTATAGTTCACAGTTCAGACATTTATAGGTCTAAACTGCAGCTCTGAGGACTGCTATTTGTTTTCCTTTACATTCAAGAATGTACTTATCCTGATTGTTACAACAACAAAGCACTTTTTATTGAGATTTTATGTTTGTATTTGCACTGTAGTCTAAATAAGGGGAAAAAAATACAATTTTGTTTTTTTTTCAAAAAGCATTTATTTTGTTCTGATTCAGCAATATTTTTTGTATTGTATTATTATTTTTTGCATTAGAAGAAAATAAAGAAAATGAGATTTTTGCACAACTTCCTAGAGGTTATATTTGCATTTTTTTGTTCATAAAAATGTTTCTTTTAAATATTGGGTTCTTTTTTTTATCCTTGTGGTATCGAAAATAGTATCGATTATCGAATATTTTCCTGAGTATCAGTATCGAGTTGAAAATTTTAGTATCGTGACAACCTTACAAGGAAGAAATGTGGACGGAAAAAAATCCTAAATGATGGTGATCGGTGAATCACTTAAACGTTTGACAGATCAAATCAAAGAAAAACAACAGTAGAACTCAGGGGTGTGTTTAATAGTGAAAGTAAGAGCATTTCCACACACACAATGTGAAGAGAACTCAAGCGATTGGGACTGAACAGCTGTGTAGCCTTAAGAAAACCACTAATCAGTAAGGCTAAGCAGAAAAAAGGCTTCAGTTTGCTAGGCAGCATAAAGATTGGACTGTGGCGGACTGGAAGAAGGTCATGTGGTCTGATGAGTCCAGATTGACCCTGTTCCAGAGTGATGGGAGCATCAGGGTAAGAAGAGAGGCGGGTGAAGTGATGCACCCATCATGCCTAGTGCCTACTGTCCAAGCCTGTGGGGGGCAGTGCTGTGATCTGGGACAAATCTGTGACCCTGCAGGAGCTTATCGAAGCAATGACACAGCAGATGTGACCGTAATCAAAGCTAAAGGGGGTTCAATAAAATATTGTGAGTGACCTTGTTTTTTAGTGGTGACTTTTTTGTGGCCAGGCAGGGTATATGTTAATAGAAATACAGTTGCAGGTAAAAGTATGTGAACCCTTTGGGATTACTTGGATTTCTGCATAAATTGGTCATACAATATGTTCTGATCTTCATCTAAGTCACATCACTAGACAAACACAGTCTGCTTAAACTTATACCACACAAAAACTTATAAGTTTTCATGTTTTACTTGACACAATATGTAAACAGTCACAGTGCAGGGTGGAAAAAGTATGTGAAGTTTTAATAACTGGTTGACCTTCCTTTGGCAGCAATAACCTCAACCAAAAGTTTGTTGTAGTTGTAGATCAGACCTGCACAACAGCCAGGAGGTATTTTGTACCATACTTCTGTACAAAACCGTTGCCTAGTGATGTGATTTAGATGAAGATCAGAACATATTTTATGACCAATTTAAGCAGAAATCCAAGTAATCTTAAAGGGTTCACATACTTCTTCCTGCAACTGTACATGAGAGGTGGGGAGTCCACTGCTGATTGGACTTACCATTGTCTGCAGGGACCTGATTGGTCAACACTGCCTGAACTGACTGAATTATGAGGGAGTAAACTCCACACCACACACTTGCTGAATGATCTTGAAAACTCCTCTCCTCCATGTGCCTGTCATCTGTCCTCAGATCAGTCTCACCATCACAGCACCAGACAAGCTGTGGCAGCTGATCTTTGCTGCCCTATTTCTCTCTTAAGTGGAAAAAGCCTCATCCTGATTAGACACTGCTGCAGAGGACACCCTCTGACCGCTGTGGTATTTATAGAGAAGAAGCCACATGAGAGCGCTAACACAGTCCAACCTAAATGTGAGGCTGGAAATAGACGAGGTCCACCCTCAGGAGACAGAGACAGAGAGAGGGGGGACAGAGCGGGGACGTTTGTAAAGCAGCAACATGGACAACACTGGGAAACACTGAGGGAGATTTTACAACTGTGTAAATCAAACAGTCCCAACAGTGAGGGAGTTTGTCTTACCTTATCCAGAGCATCTCGATCCAGCAGGTCCTGCACAGCCAGTAACCTGATGCTGAAACACAGAGAGAGCGAGAGGGCTTGACATTTACATTTTGATTACATAACAGCACATGAAGCACTTTCAGCAGAGCCTGTGTTACATTCACAGGATTATTGTCATTGCACTGTGGTACCCTGTGCACCATAAGCTTTTCACACTGTTATATAAAATCTGCAGCTGCTTTGTGTCACCTGATTAAAATAATTTAAACACTCAGTCTTTACTTTCATCATCCTTTTTTGTTCTTAGTCTTTCTTGTGCTCATGGTTCTAAAGGCCAAAAACAGCTTTATGCTGATGTGAGCCGTCTTTATTAAAAAACCTTTTCAGGCTTAGTTCCTTGGAGCACATCAACAAATGGGAAACGAAACCATTAAAAGCACAGTATGTAAAATTCAGCTGCAATCATGTAAACAAATAGGCTTTGTGAAGGGGGTAAGAGTGAGTAGGGAGGACAGCCTGCAAACTGGCCACAGGCTGGATTCAAACTCGGGCCAGCTTCATTACTTCTCCACCAAACCAGCACCCCAGTTAGAGTAACATTTCTGGGAAACAGCAACTTTGGTTTATGTGAGTTGATGACACCTCATTGGGTGATAGTCCGATATCATCTCCTGGTTGAATGTTGGCTAAGAATGTCTGACAGGCAGATTTCTGAGAAGCAGATCAAACATGAAGCCGTGCCAGATAATGACCATTTCAAATCCTATGATTTTGTTTCATAATTAGTCAGGAATTTACCTACAAAAGCACCTTCAACTGTCAAAGGCCATAATGCCCCCTCACATTTTCTGATTTAACAATCATCTTGGGGCAGGTTGGGAAGCTCTTGGGGGTCTGCTGTGCCCAGGAGTTGCCCCCTGATGACGACTCTTTCAGACCAACCAAATTATTTTCAAGATCTTTTCGAGCCTTGTACATTCATCATTTTCATTCCCTCTTCTGTAATGCTGGGCAACTAATTGACTCTCGATTAAGGTTACGGCCTCCTCCGATCACAGAAACAAGCCAACATCATAACGATGACAGCAATCGTTGGCTCGAATGTCACAGTCCCATGATGGAGTTATGATGTCAGATGGCTCAAAAAGGAGGCCCATGTGAGGGGGAACATAGTCTTCTACTTTAAAGTGAAGTAACACTGAGGAGACAGAGGATCTGCATTCATGCTGTGGACATGTTTTAGGAGGACAGGACAGAGGGCAGGCAGAGAATAAAGGTGGTCCATCACTAAATACTCTGTATGAATGAGATCCAGAAACAGCAGCAGAAGGTCCTGCTCGCATGTCCAGCAGACCTAAATGCATCAATACATGTTGTCATGGCTACAATACACAAACAGCCACTAGGGCTGGACAATTAATTGCAAATAAGATTAAATCTCAATATGGCTTATTGCAATTTTCAAATCGCAGAAGGTTTAAAATTTTAGCCCAAAATGTGTTGAACATTTTGGCATTGTGATGTAGTTTTTTGCAATTTCATGCCTATTTTTTTACCTATATTCATACACTTTTTTCCCACTTTTGGATCATTTTTAACCTTTATTTAACCCCGTTTTACAACTTTTGGTTTTTTTGAATTAAATTTCAAATTTAATTCTCAATTTTGCTGCCATAATCAATTTTCCTAAGCCACTTTTGGATTTTTTTGACAATTTTTCCCCCTTTTTTTTTTTTTGCAATTTCATACCTATTTTGGACCTATTTATTAAACTTTTTCCGCTTTCATACCGTTTTTACCCAGTTTTTACAATTTCATACCTATTTTGCTTCTGTTCTTCATTTCTCCACTTTTTCTCAAATCTTTTATCCTTAGATTAATTTAGTGTCATATTGGTTTTACTATAAAAAGACCTACTGCTTATGTTTGTTTAAGAATACATAAGAAGAGGAACATTAAAACAATTGCAGAGTAAATTGTAATACTGGGGGAAAATATCGCAATTAGATTATTTTCTCAAATCATTCAGCCCTAACAGCCATATTAGGGTATATTGTTACTTATTTATTCTATAAAAAAAACAGAAAATCAGTTAAATTAGAAAAAAAACTAAAGGTGCACCTCCCTACGTTTAAAAATCATATCTTACTTTTTAATTGATCTTTTAAGTCATCTATGTCTGTATTAAGTTCACTTGTTTAAGAATTTGTTGTTACATTTATTAATGATTGAGCTCCAAGGAGTCAAACAGCAATCAGCACTATAGAATATTCATTTACTTGTGTAACTTTTTTTATCATTTCCTGAAAAGTTACACTTTTGGGATAGAGCTTTTGGACTAACAATATATTTAAAGTCACTGTTGCTGACTGGGAGACTTTAAAGGACAGAATGCAGTATTTTGGGTGATATTACTTTAAATTTGACTCCTCTGAAGCCCACAATGAGAGCCAACAGCACAATTTATCCGTTTTCTTTTCTGATGAAG